>OU015497.1:82720806-82745806 GCA_907164885.2 Dolomedes plantarius | reverse complement strand
CGATTTGCATTTCAGTCGCAACTTGTGAAAGAAGTTTTTCGAAATTGAAAGTCATCAAAAACTATTTGCGCTCAACAATGAGCCAAATTAGACAAAATAGCCTAGCAATGTTATCCATCGAGAACAAGTTGGCTATGAAAATAAACTTTCATGAGACAATTAGACAATTTTCTGATGCAAAAGTTAGAAAAAGACAATTTTAATAGGAGTCTTTTACCTATTTGAAATTAATACAGAATTCTTAATTTAACTTGCTTATATGGAATTTTTAAAAAATGTTTGTTTTTAATAAGTTTTCAGAACGCACCCCCTCCTTTTTGGAAATGTCCCTGGGTTTCATATAACATGGTTTCACACAACACGGCATTTTCTAGGTGATGTATTCCCATTCTATTTTTTTCATACTGATACTGTGAATGTGTATTGCCTTGTGAAAAGTAAAAAAATTTTAAAGTTGAATTACCAATAAAGTTAACGTAGATCAAAGTGAGGTATTTCTTTGGTTTTCCTTGAATCTACCTGAATATTATAAGTAAGTATTGGCGCCAAAATGGCTCCTTTTCTTTTTAATATGAATTTTGTCTTTAACTATTATCGCTTTTATTAATCAAACGGCCAAGCCTTTTACCATTCACTTTGGCCTGACGAAAAATTCATACAACGAAAACCATCACCGTACAATTCATTTTAACCTTGTACCGAACAGTAAGTTAGCGAGCTCATGGCTCAGGCGGTTAGAACGTTGGTCTCGGAGCTGCGCTGTGCGGTACGTCATTGGTTCGATTGCTCGAACCCAGGCCTTGACATAAGACTTTTTTTTTATCAATTTAACGCTTAAAAAGTAATGATCATTGCTCACCTCGTACTGCAAGAGTTTGCTCCCTTATTCTGTCAATTTTTTCTCTGCACACAGGGGTATGCCGACGGGGGGGTGGAAAGCGGAACCCCCCAGAACAAAATCCTGAGCACACCACTGTCTGCACAGTTCAATAGCCTGAGGAGACTGTCTGATTAAGGCAAAGAAAGGCTAGCTGTGATTAGAAAAAGTTAAAAATTACCATTTTTTGGGGGGGGGGCCCAAAAATAAATCCGCCCCGAGCCCCAAATGGTCTAGGTACGCCACTGTAACAGCCTAGCCCTACTGCATCTCCAATAAGTTCCTATACATGAATTCCCGTGTGTTAAATTTTTCCGATTGTGATTATTATCACACACACACACACACACACACACACACACACACACACGTGTATATATATATATATATATATATATATATATATATATATATATATATATATATATATATATATATATATATTACCTTTAAAACTTTGTGTTTGGCTGAAAGTGAAGAAAGCGTGTGGTATAAAACAATAAAACAATTTACGACCGAGTTAATATTAGTAATAAAGGGAACGCAGGTACCGTTTGCTGGGATCCAAATATTATTTTCTATCTGCAGTCAGGTATTAATGAAATCCAGACAATTACTCTAAGGAAATCTGTTAATTATATTTAGGAAGTAATTTTCGATGTGTTGTGCATGCGGGAAGAGAGGAGACTGTTGTTTCCGCTTGTTTCCTGATTCAATAAGCTAATTATTTTCAATGTTCTTCAAAGTATTTGCAATTAAGAAAATATTCAGTTGAATGTTAAATATTATCGATATAAATTGAATCTGTCATGTTAATCAAAGTCTTAACAGGTGCGTTCATTATTTAGATTCATTTATGCATACGCAGGCGTAATTACTGTATTATAAAGGTTTAAGTTAAATGTCTTATTTTTTAAAAAGTTATTAGTATTTTCATGCGAAAAATTTCAAGGCGTGAAGTTTAAAACCTAAAAATATAAATTGCACTCATTATATGTACATACATATATTCTTACTGAAAACAGAAATTTCGGTATTAATAATTACAGACCTTAATTTAGCTTAAAACTAATTTATTCACTGCTTAAGACTTGCCCAAATACTTTTGACACATCTTTCTCCGCTGAACATAAATCAATTAATTTGGCAAGGAATACTTAATCTTTTAGTCCATGGGGCACACTTTTAGATGTTTGTTATTCACCTTTGAAAAGGAGCGATGCGTAGGTTAAATGGAATTCGGATTCCTAGAGCAGTCCTTTGTTTGTGTGTTTGAAGATTGGTAGTACAGCGGTGGAGGGAGAAAAAAAGTTTTCTGAGCCAAGAGGCAAATGGCGATGTTTTTTGGTTCGGAAAAGAGATTGGTCTTTGGGAATTGGTCATAAAGAGGAATGGTATAGGGAAAGGAGTTAGAGATCACATTCTCTGTTTATGAAAAAAATTACCTACCTAAACTCGGAGAATTATAGTATTTGATTAAAATTCTACAGCGAAAGAAATAAAATTCAACGAGAATTTAAAATTTTATAATACGGCACACACACACACACACACACTCACACTCACACACACACACACACACACACATATATATATATATATATATATATATATATATATATATATATATATATATAAATATATATAAATCTAACGCCCAATGGCGTAGTGGTTAAAAGTTTCAAGCTGCCATACCACGTGTCCAGGGTTCGACCTTGCGACTGGCCTTTCGAGTCAGCCTTTCCTCTCTTGAGTGGGTCGATAAAATGACGACCAAACATGCTTGGAAACTAACTCTGGGGGTCCCACGGCAGGCTTGGGGACATATGCTGTATGGCACCGCAAGATCACGGTCCAGAAAGCGAAGATGGGCACCGACGTTCTTGGTCCACAATGGACTTTTGCACCACTGGTTAGTTTATATATTGTCACATCGTGGACATCGGCACTCCTTATTTCGACTCAGCCGGTGGAATTGATGAGTTTTCCACATGTGTTGCAGGCACATCAAAAGGAACGCTAATGTGCAAAAGTCGCCAAATAACCTTTCTTTTCTTCTTCCCGCAGTCTGCACATATGTTGCCGATCAGCGGCGGCATCTATTAAACTAACAATGAAGTATGTCCCGGGCCCAAATGGATTTCAGGTTTCCTGGAAAGGGTCGGCACGAGCGGAAGTGACCTCCATCGGCCCGGAAGTCCAGGTTGTTCCAGCAATTTGTGGAGTCTTCTGGATTCTTCTAGAAAATTGGAAGAAAAGGATAAAAGGACTCCCCTTCTTTGTCTGGGGGGCTTTTTAGCTGATTGACTGGTGTGAGACCGACAGCGCTGGAGTGCGCCGGGTCTGTGATTAATCTTATGAGAGATTGCACGGGTTTGCTCGGAACAGAGACCGTGGATAAGGATATTTGGCTTGTGTTAGCCAGGGAAATTCTTGTAATAAATGATGTTTTGTAAATATATTAAGGTTTAATAAAACCTTTGTACATATGTAAACAAGTTTCCTTCTCAAATTATTCCGTTTCGTGTTTTAACTTGTTTCACGAAGTTGGTTATGGATCGCTATGGGCCACATTACCATAGCTGGTGGCAGTCCGTTGGGAGTATTCCACAATAAATTGGAATTTGAGTCCACGTAGGACGGTGCGTCTGCAGTTCCAGAGGATCGAGAAGTGGAGTCTTCACTGATCGGGGAGCAGCACGGAGACTAGGATAGAAGCAAGACCGAGCAGCCTAAAAAGAGGACACCTTGGAGAGAAAGTCAATCAGCGGGTCGAGCTGGATGCAACGAATAAGAAGGTGAGTCCATTCGAAAATCTTTTTAGAGAGGTCTGAGTTTAAGTCGCCAGGCGGGTGAAATAAAAAATTAGTTTGGGAAAACTAAAAATCCCTTAGGGGAAGATAGAATTTTGATTAGTGGTAATCAAGGTATGTGTGAGTAATCCATACGGAATCTCACAGCACGTTTGTGCAGAAAGAGAAAAACGGTACTCAGTTTGGGAGACGTTGTTTGAATTGTGCTATAAAAATATTTATAGGTGTATAGTGTAATATATGTTCTAGTGTGATATATGTGCTAGTGTGATTTTGGTTCTATATTTTAGACGTATTGGTAGAAGGTGATATATGCCTAAATTTTTAAAGTGCTAGGATATTGTATATGTGTAGCTAGTGTATTCTAGACCGGGAAAATTGTGTTACGGTACTAGGGGTGACCGGTTAGGTTAATACAAAAAAATAAAAATGGAAGCGTTTCTGTGCAAACAGACTAAAAATGTCCTCTTGGCTTTGGCCGAGGAATTTGATACTGAGGTTTCGGTAAACGACAAAAAGTTAGCGCTTGCAAAGAAAATTATGGGGGCATCCGATTTCAAAGAAAATGTAATTGAAGCATTTATAGAATCGATAATAGAACAGCAAGAGGCTGATAGGCGTCGTGAGAAAGAACAGCAAGAGGCTGATAGGCGTCGTGAGAAAGAACAGCAAGAGGCTTATAGGCAACAGCTGGAGGATGATAGGCGGTTTGAGTTGGAAAAAATGCGCATCCAGGGTACTGTCGAAACGAGCAGTGTAAGCTCGAACGACTCTAACTTAGAGACAGATAGAGGTTTTCGAACCAGTTTGAGAGATTTGGTCCCCAAATTTGACCCCCTCTCAGGAGATATAACGCTGTTCCTTATGCTTTTCGAAAGACAAGCGGAAAAAACAAAGGTGCCCTCTATCCATTGGGTCAGTCAATTGATCCCGCTATTACCGGTTGAAATATCAGAAATTATTGTGAAGGAACCGGGAGAAAAAGGGGATGATTACCCTCACATAAAATCGCTGTTATTAAAACGGTTCAGACTAGGCACGGGTGCTTTGCGTGCCAAGTTCCTAACCCATCAAAGGAAACCGGGAGCATTGTGGTCCGACCTAGCTTATGAGTTAAAAGGATATTTGGAAAATTGGCTTGAGTCAGTGAACGTTAGCGATTTCGAGGCTTTGAAAGAGCTAATGGTCACGGAACAAATTAAAAAACGCGTCCCGATGGAAATTAGGGAAAAATATGTAGAAGATTGGGACGAGTTGAAGAATGTATCTATAATCACGGATAAGTGCGACAAATATGAAAGCGTACACTATAATGAAAAAAAACAAGACGAAAGGTTATGGGGAAAAAAACCGGGCCAGGAAAAAACAAAAGGTCAGACTTACGGCAAAATAAAGACGAGAGTAAATCTAAATCAGAGGTAGGAAATAAAAATGAGGAAACGAGTAACACGAATTGGCGAAAAGAGCAGTCATATGAGAGGAAGAAGGCTTTGACTTGTTATTTTTGCGGGGAAAATGGGCATTTCAAGAATGAGTGCCCGAAATACCAAAAAAATTCAAAGAAAGTCGAAGTAATTAACCATGTCGTGACGGGGGTAGATCTAAGCAGTTGCTTTAATCCTTACTTGAAAAAGGCGATAATCAACGGTGTACCCAGACAATATTTGAGGGACACGGGGGCGGAAATTGATCTATGTGATAGGTCATGGGTGACGAATAAGGACCTGATAGGAGAAGGCATTTGGGTAAGACAACCTCTGGACGATAAATGTATTCGTTTGCCTTTGGCTTGGGTTCAAATTGAGAGTGATTTTGGGAGCGTCTGGACAAAAGCGGCGGTCAAACCGAACGGGGTTGACCAGGGTTATTATCTGCTGGGAAACAAGACCGCTGAGTTAATTGAGAAAAAATTAAATAGTGCTCCAATAAATGCGGTTTTTACGCGGAGCCCAGCTAAAGAGACTGAACAAAACATGGTCAAAGCGAGCCCGACAATAGAGGAGTCTAAACCCGAAGTTTTTCTAAACGGCCCCTATTCAGAGTCTCCGTTAGTTGAAATCCCCGAGGATTTAGCGCGGGAACAAGAGAAATGTCACACGTTAGCTGTCATACGAGAAAAGGTAAAGACAGGTGACCCGGGGGAATTCCCGAGGGAGAATGGTAGACTCGCGCGGGTTACAAAGTCGAAACAGGGGGACTCGGAGGAATTATTAGAAAATTCTGGCAGTTTGGTCTGGTTAAAATGAATGTAGAAAATAGAAGGACAGCGAGCCTGATTAGATACAGTTGGACAGGGAGGTTACCCAAGGTTGGGAAACTCAGGGCTAATGTACTAAAACGGGAATTACTTCTGGTAGCATTTAGGACGCCGAATTGCGTAAGGCATAGAAAAAAGGCGGGAAGCCAGGGTTTTGTAAAATTTAAGAGGAAATTTAGGGGAAGAAAGTATTCCGTTAAATTCAAAATAAAAACGTGTAAGAAATACTCGGGAAGGCAACCTAGAAATTTCGGAAGACTGAGACAAAACCGAAAATTGAAAATTTCCGCGAGGGCGAAGATTATTGGACTCTGGACATTGGAAGATTCTGGACAGGTTGATTTTAGGAGGCCGAATGAAAGGGTTACCATGAAAATACAGCGTAAGCGAGATGCTTCGAGGAGGATTAATTCCAAAATTAAAGGAATAAAAGTGTGTGAAAATGATGAACCGAGTCAGTCATCTCGGGAAATCGAACGTTAAGTTCAGAGAGTTATCTGAATATTATGTATGTACATATTTTTGGTATGAAATGTGAGTTATAATTGTATAAAATTGGGTATTGTTGAAATTGCATAATTTAGAAAATTAAGGTTATTAAATTATAGTGATGAAATGTATTAAATTGGTTGTGAGTGTGAATACCTAGTTAAGAATTGAATGTGTTCTATTGTAATGAAGTGTATTACATTAGGTATGATGGTAAATTCGTAACCTAAGAATGGAGAAATTAATCCATTGTGATGAAATCTTAGTAATTAATTTGTAATTTGTTTGTGCATCCATAAGTAAGTGGACCAATTAATTTTGATTATTTGATTATGGAAATTATTTAACCCTTTATATCCCAAATTACTTTGTTTTTTCTAAAAGAGTTTCAAACTTTTTTATTATATTTCATCATGCATGAGAAACATCTCATATTAAATTTATAAACGTGTTATCATTTTTTAATTGTTTTTTTTTTAAATTTAAAATTGGGACTTAAATGTCCCGTTGGGACTTTGTTGTATTCATATAAAGTGGTACTAATAATGAATAGGATAAATAAAAAGGAAACTTTTAATTTTTAATTCACTTAATCATTTCAATTAGTAACATATAATCCTTTGGAATAGAATAGTCCCTTTTTAGGCATTGTGGAAATCATAAAAACAATTTTTTTTTTCATTTACACAAAGGAAAATTTTGCATAAAGAACACTGAGAATGTGGCCTTGATTCAATTTTTTTTGATGAACAATATTCACAACGGCCTCTTGATTTAACAAAAACTGGCCAGTGTGCCCCTTTATTTTGTTTTCTAATATCGTCAGATACCGAAAACCTGTTACCCCTGCGTTTTGGTGCAAATGGTATCTCAGAGGGTTCAGTGGATGAACTTGGTCTTCCTCGTTTCTTAGGAACAGTAGACGACATTGTAATGAGTCCTTGTGTCACTCTTCTTTTGTATTGAATCAATGGCAGTTTTTCAACCAATTCGCAATACACTACATACGAATTGACAAGAGTGATATCCAAAATTCCAAAAAAAATACGGTGCCACCATTTTTTTGCTTTTCTATTTCTATCATATAAAGATTTCAACATATCACTCTTGTCAACACCACCCATGTGGCTATTGTAGTCCCTCACTACTATAGGTGCTACAACATCTATTTTGGAACCGTCCTTTTGGGTTCTTTGAACAGTACATGTCTCAATTCCATGGTAATTTGACAGTAAGTATACAGGACGATTGTCTCTCCACTTGAAATAAGAAATACCTTGGTCTGTAATACGGAAGTCAAAATCTCCTCTTTTCAAAGTCTTATCTTGGGCCAGAATTGGCAAGCCTTTACGAGTTTTTCTTACTGTGCCACATGCTCTAATTCCAACAGATTTTAGATACTCGAAAAGTTCAATTGACGAAAAAAAATTATCCATCATAATTATGTGATTTTTATTTTTCAGAGACTCAGTCAATTTTCGAACAACGTTTTCTCCCAAACCAAATTTTTTATCTTTCGACTGTTCTTTACCTTGATAAATATCAAACTCATACATATATCCAGACATATCTGACCGGCACCAAAGTTTATAACCTCTTTTGATCGGTTTCATTGGATTGTATTGTTTCAGACTGGAACGACCTTTGAACATAATGATGCTTTCATCAATACTTTGAATTTGATCAGGTGTTTTATATATTTGGAAAGATCTGTTCATGTGTTCAATAAATGGTCTAAGTTTGAACAATTTGTCTGGTATATGCGGCATTGTTTCATTGTCATTGACATGCAAGTTTTGCAATATCTCAAAAAAACGATTCCTTGAAAGACAATTTCGGACAATTGGTGTGCAATAATCATTATCGCTGCTCCAATAATTTCGAATGTGTGGCAAACGATGATAACTGAATAGCATATTTAGGCCCAAAAATCCAAAAAATTCTTCTTTAGTTATAGGTTTTATTTTTCGTTGTTTTTGGTTGGAGTAAAGATTTGACTGAAAAACTATGTGTTGTATAATATCATCATCTAAAAATGTTAGAAAGAATTCAGTAGGCAACTTTTTGTTTGAGAAAAACATATCATTAACTCCTTTTTGTAAGTTGAAAATTGGAATCGTAGTGGGTATATCCCTTTTTCTCCAATATCTACTGGTAAATTCTGCATCATCGGAGTCATCAGAATCAACCTCACTTGAA
This sequence comes from Dolomedes plantarius, assembly GCA_907164885.2. NCBI lineage: Eukaryota > Metazoa > Arthropoda > Arachnida > Araneae > Dolomedidae > Dolomedes > Dolomedes plantarius. The sequence goes on along the minus strand of OU015497.1, from coordinate 82,737,171 downwards.
GAAGAAATTGAATGCGTTTTTTTCAGAAATATGTTTTGAAGAATCTCTTGAAGTAGATGCCTGAGGCTCTGAACAATTTGATTCATCAGAACTACTTTCCTCTGAAGTATCCACATCAGAAGGGAGTTCATCCCAAATTACTCGAATTTCTTCAAGAGTCAAACCTTTTTGTCTTTTACTCATATCTGTAAAAAGAACGAGTATAAAATGTAAACATAAAAAACGCCACTGCCTAAATTTAATGAAAAATGTTTTCAAATTTAATGTAAAAATTAATCTTGACATTTGGAAGGAAAAACATACCAAGTAAAAAGAATCAGTAAAGCCTAAAATAATATAATACTTTTATAAACGATAAGCCTCAGAGTCCCAGCGGGACTTAGCAGTCCCGCAAGAAAAATCATTCCTTACTAATCAAAAAAACGAAGGTTTGATTCTCAAAACTTATCCATAACATCAATGAAATATATTAAACATGAAAAAAAATTATGAAAGAATTACCTCTATAATTAATCAAAGATCCAGGTCTTACAATAGAAGAAACAGCAACTCTATCAAAATGGCTGCCTGAAACGATATTTTCGTAGATGAATACCTCTGTAAACATTTATCGTACGAAACGAGCTCCTGCTGCCATCTAGTAGCCATAAGTAGAACCTTCAAATACAGGGACAGTAAAGTCCCAACGGGATTGGACTGCAAATTTTATATCCTATTGAGCGATTTTATTGATGGGACTTTAAAGTCCCGTCGGGATATAAAGGGTTAAAGATTTGTATTGCGTTTCACAGTGAAAATTAGTTAAGGTTTTTTTTTATTTGTTAGTATTTTAGGTCTAATAGTATGATTGTTTCTGTTCCATGAATAGAATGTGAGGCGGTTTTGCCTATTGTCATGTCTGGTTCAGGTTGAACGGACAAAGGAAAGTCCAAATGAATTGTGTAAATTCTGGTGGTTGAGTCAGTTGTGAACCAACGACTAAATGGAAAAATTTAAGAAAACTGTGAGTCGTTTGACGAGCAGGTTGTAAGTTATCATTGTGTTGAATTTTTAAGGTGAAGTTTTAAGTACTATTGTTAAAGGTGCTAAGTTGTAAACTGATTATGTGTAAAATGATTGGAATTTTTAGCATGTCAATAAGTGTAAAGTGACTGTATGTTTTTATATAAGTATGGTAGCGGTGTTTTAATCTCATGTTCTAAGAAGTTGTGAGTAGAAATTATTTCAGTGTATAATTGTGTTTATTCTTTTTGTAACCGCTATAAAATGTTTCTGATGTGTCAACATAATGTGTAGAGACGAAGGTTTGACTGGTAGGCTCTCGAACTGAGTACTAAGAAGGGTTTGGTGTTAGAGTTTCGAGTGCGCGGTAGGTCTGGTATTAAGCCATTAAGATAGGGCTCAAATAAGTCATTGTGTGAAAGACCTCTCCGAAGGATTACCTCGTTTGGACATACACCTGTGACTTTAGTCTTTTTAAAATATAAAAAGACTTGATGGGAGGAGGAGCTGTCACATCGTGGACATCGGCACTCCTTATTTCGACTCAGCCGGTGGAATTGATGAGTTTTCCACATGTGTTGCAGGCACATCAAAAGGAACGCTAATGTGCAAAAGTCGCCAAATAACCTTTCTTTTCTTCTTCCCGCAGTCTGCACATATGTTGCCGATCAGCGGCGGCATCTATTAAACTAACAATGAAGTATGTCCCGGGCCCAAATGGATTTCAGGTTTCCTGGAAAGGGTCGGCACGAGCGGAAGTGACCTCCATCGGCCCGGAAGTCCAGGTTGTTCCAGAAATTTGTGGAGTCTTCTGGATTCTTCTGGAAAATTGGAAGAAAAGGATAAAAGGACTCCCCTTCTTTGTCTGGGGGGCTTTTTAGCTGATCGACTGGTGTGAGACCGACAGCGCTGGAGTGCGCCGGGTCTGTGATTAATCTTATGAGAGATTGCACGGGTTTGCTCGGAACAGAGACCGTGGATAAGGATATTTGGCTTGTGTTAGCCAGGGAACTTCTTGTAATAAATGATGTTTTGTAAATATATTAAGGTTTAATAAAACCTTTGTACATATGTAAACAAGTTTCCTTCTCAAATTATTCCGTTTCGTGTTTTAACTTGTTTCACGAAGTTGGTTATGGATCGCTATGGGCCACATTACCATAATATATATATATATATATATATATATATATATACCCAAGTAACACACACCGTTGGCCCAACCGCATATTTTCGTGGCATCGTTGGGGAATGGTTGCCGTTGGCAGAAATTCCAGAAATTCAGATGGGCCAACTGCAAATGAAAACGGTTGGGCCAACGGTTGCAAAATATGGTTGGCCCAACTGCAAATGGAAGCGGTTGGGCCAACGGTTACAAAATGTGGTTGGCCCAACTGCAAATGGATGCGGTTGGGCCAACGGTTACAAAACATGGTTGGCCCAACTGCAAATTAAAGCTGTTGGGCCAACAGTTACAGAATGCATTATTCACTACGACAGAAACTGGTTTGGCGAATTGTTTGCACGTGTGGAGAAGAAATGAACGGTAAAAAGAAATGGATGTCGGCCATTCCATGTTCCACGTGATTGTAATATTACGAAGAATTCCAGAGTAAGTATATTATTTTATTAGTAATATACTTTTATTTAGTAAACAAAATGATGTACTTGGCTAATTAGTAGCATCAAGTAGTTTTCTAAAATGCATATCAAAATGAAGCGTAACTTGGTAAATTTAAGTAAAATGCTTTGTTAAACTTCTATAAAAACAGCCAAAGCTTTCCTCAAATAATAAATTTAACTACTGTAATTGTATTTGCTGTTTCTCTATTTTTAGAACACAATAAGTAATCTGTATATTTATAATCCTTTATAGACTGGTTGTATTTAAACTTTTTGAAATCATGGATGTGTTTATGTTAGTTATTTTAAATGGTTGAGTTACTTTAGTTAACCGGATCGTTCAGAAAGTTTTAAATTGAATAGTTGATCAAATTTGGTGTTTACTGATGATTCTTACTTTGTACTTTCAGTAAGATTATTTCTAACTAGAGTATTTATAATAAAAACATTATGGTAAACTTTTATTTATGCTCAAATATCTGTTATTAAAGTTTACTGAACATTTTATATAAGAAGTTGAACATTTATTCTGAGTGTATTTAAGTTGTTTATAAGTTTATATCTCACAGTTTACTTCATAAATTTAGAAAACCTACTCTATTAAATCGTCAAATTTATAAAGAAGCGTCAGTTAATCACTAGCTTATGAATACAAGGATAAAATAGAATTAGCTGTCTGCTTTGGTGAAATTTCAGTAATTTTTCTCTCCTTACTATCAACTTAGCAATTGTATTTTATTTCAGTTTAAAATAATTGTCTGTCTCAGACTCGAACAGTCATTTGATGTTAAATATTTTGTTTGAAAGTAAAATATCAATACAAAGTATTTATGAAATATGCAGATCACTCATTGAAATAATTCATTTGTCTTTAACATTTGATTATCTACTAGTTATTGTAATATTTACATTTTAAGCAATTTTTGACAATATACTTAATAAAGTTTGTACATAATATTAAAGACTATTTATGAAGTAAGCTGATCACTCATTAAAATAATTCACTTGTCTTTAAAATTTGATTAGCTGCTACTTATTATAATATTTACTTTTTTAGCAATATTTTTAACAATATATATTATAAAGTTTGTACATAATATTAAAGACTGTATTTTGACAATCCCATGGTATATGACTTATTTTTCTATTTTTAGCTGTCTATAAGATCATGTATTCAAGGAAATGGTATGCAGAATTGAAAATTCTGGAAATTTTTATTTGACTGCCAGTCCTGATCTCATTAGTACCATAGATGAAAGAACTGGAAGTGTGGTTATCATCTTATGAATGATTGAATCTAGGTAAAAACTTGCTTTGAATTCTTGGCCTATTTGTATAAACTGAAGTCTTGTTCCTCACTCTTTTTTATTTTCCCTTGTTTCCTACCAGTATTATTTGATTCACTTTATTAAATATGTATTTTTAAATCATTATGTTAATGTGTTTTAAATTTTTAGTTATATCTAATTAGTACAGTATTTTATGCAGTAGTTTATGCAGCCTCGTGCTTAGTGAGTATCTAAAGCCAGATTTAAACATGTCGCTGAGCATGTACAGAAAACAATTATAAATTATCGCTAATTAATAGAGATTATGGTTACAAAAACCATATTTGACACATCTATAGATTAAAATCTTTTTTTTAAGACCAAAAGGAAATAAATTGATGCAGTAGTTTTCTCTCCCAGACAGCCCAAAGAATCGGTCTGGCTTAGCAACTTAAATATATAGATACTGTGATGTTCAGTAGATAGAAAGGCATTAGTAGGTTTGATATTTTGTACAAACATTTGTAATTTTTTTTATATTCGTGGAGTTATAAATATTGTCTAAAATTATTAAAGTGTTGGTTTTTTTTAAAGATATTGTGCTAATAAAAAGCTTTGTGTTGACAAACATACATTTACAAACTGTTGGGCTTTTGATGCTACAGAATTAATTTGACTTTTACTGAGAAAATATTGTTTACTGTGTGGTTAAGAGAAGGAAAATTTCACCTTAATTTTTTCAATGTTGTATTGGTAAAATGTATGTGGAAATTAATCTTATCTATCATATACTACAATGTCTTATTTTTCTAATTTTAATTTGGTTCAAATAATTCAAATTATTCTTTAATTTTCTGCTCTGCTAATTTATGAAAATAAACTTTGCTAAATACATACAAGCAGTTTAAGATGATTAGTTCCTATAATGTAAAGAAATTTCTGCCAATAGCTCTTGATATTTTAATTTTTCATGTCTAAATTTTAAGTAAGTTTTCAGAGAGTTGATATATTCATGTAAATAAATATGTACTAAAATTATTAAAGATCTGTGCAGTGTCTAATTTGCCTCTGATGTTAATTTAGTTTGCATATTTGAAATTGTTGTTTTATTTTGTACTTTGATAATTTAGCAAATAAATAAACCTTTACTGATACATACCTGAAGTAATAGTTAAGACAAGTTCATGCAACATGAAGAAATTTTTGATTATGAAGTAAATGCTAGGGTTAGATTTCATAATAAGTTAACTTGTTTCTAAAAAATAAAAAAAACTAACTTAATCAGGCATTTTTGTTTGACTGTTTGGTGCATATATAGCTATTTTTCTTTTGACTCATTTACTGTACTAATTTATTTTTATATTAACAGCTTCTGTCGGACTGGCTTACCAGGGAGAAGTCATAACGGAAAAATTTGTTGAAGACTTAATAAAGGGATTTTTCCATTTTTCGAAAGACAGCGAAGGAGGGAGAGATAAAAGAACTGTGTATTTCTGACAATGTAAAATTAAATTTTATTAAATTTTTTGTTAAAATAAAAAAAAAATTGATGAAAAGTTGTGTTTTATTAAAATTACTATAACATGCTTTATTAAGATGCTGTTTTAAAATATTAAACAAGGTAAGTCCAAAAATTGATATAAAAGTTTTATGGAAAGTTTTAAAAAAATCAGACCTCAGTTGTATATATTGTATCAGACCTGAAGACAAATCGGAAGATAAAGTGTTTTTCATTATATATATATATATATATATATATATATATATATATATATATATATATATATATATATATATAAATATATATATATATATATATATATATATATATATATATATATATATAAATATATATATATATATAAATATATATATAAATATATATATATATATATATATATATATATATATATATATATATATATATATATATATATATATATATATATATATATATGTATATATATATATATAAAATGGAAAAAATATTTATATAAAGGTAATCTTACAAAAAGTATTTGTCATATTAACTCAGCATGAGTGTTCAATTTGACACCAGTTGATTATAATGGAAAGGTGTTTATTTAAAAAAAATTATATATGTAGTAAAGTGACTGATTAAAAACAACAGGTAGCATTGATATTATAAATTGTATATATATATATAGGGACATGAGATTTATAATATCACTAAGGATATAATCTATAAGATTTATTCTCTTTAAAAAGATATAAAGTGTTTAAAACAAAACACTTTATATAAACAATGTCAAGCAAAATATAAACTGTTAAAAATAACATTAAAATTAAAATGTATTGTTGCTTTTTGTACATTTTAATATTTAACTATGGAAACTTTTTGATTTCATAAAAGAGTGAATTTTGCAGTTTTCAGACTACTTTTTGGGGAAAAGAGTTATACATTTTTCAACCCAACCAACAACTCTTTGTTCATTGGGCCAATTTTCAAACTATTCAAGGGTCAATAATTTGACATTTTGCTAATTTTCAGCAGACCGTTTACAATGGGGATTTCCCTTTTTGTATATTCAAAAAAGCATTTTTGAATACACTATTTTTATATAAATATACTTTAATATCCTATTTCATATATTCAAAATAGAATTTCGAATATACTATTTTTATATAAATATACTTTAATATCCTATTTTATATATTCAAAACAGAATTTCGAATATACTATTTTTATATAAATTATTTGTGGCTAAATACTAGAACTTAATAAACTGTTTAAAAAGGGGAAATCCTCTTTGTAAACGATCTGCTGAAAAATAGCAAAATGTCAAAACTATTGACCCTTGGATAGTTTGACTGTTGGCCTGATGAACAAAGAGTTGCTGGCTGGGTTGAAAAATGCATAATAGCCCTAAATAAATTTAATGTAGGCTTACCTACAAAGTTGACTGTTGGGCCAACTGAATGCCTACTGTTGACCAACCTCGTGCCAACGGCCAAATCATTTAAATCCAACCGTTGGGCCAACAGAACGCCAACCGTTTCCCTACAAATCAAACCGTTGGGCCAACAGAACGCCAACCGTTTCCCTACAAATCCACCGTTGGGCCAACAGAACGCCAACCGTTTCCCTACAAATCCCACCGTTGGGCCAACAGAACGCCAACGGCCAAATCCTGTAAATCCAATGGTTGGGCCAACTGAATGCCAACCGTTGGGCCAACTGAACGCCAACCGTTGGGCCAACCTCGCGCTAACGGCCAAAAACCACCGTTGGCCAACCATGCCCGAAAGTGGTTGGCCAACGACTTGCCAACGGTTTTGTGTTACTTGGGTATATATATATATATATATATATATATATATATGTATAAGGAGGGGGAAAGAGAGAAAATCTTCAACAGGCCTTATTTTAACATTTTTGATGTCATTTTTTTATACTGTCTGCTTTTCAATTTTGTTTCTATATTTATCATGGATATTTTTTATGTTAGCACTTGATGACACATATACACTTATATAAATATATAAATCATTTGAGTGATGATAAATATCATTTACTATAATGGATTATTTCTTTTTCGCCAGAAATACTAAAAATTATGAATAATAAAGCATGCACGTGCAGAATAAACAGAAACAAATAGGTGCATTTATATGATAGACATGGGATGATGGATATTTTTTTTTTGTAAGTGTGGCAAAAAAAAAACATACTTTCTGAGGTGTTTAGGTGCTAGCAGTGTTATTAGCTGAAAAAGGGAAACTTTGATTAAATGATGAGTATAAATTAGAACAATTATTAATACTAATTAAGATCAAATACTTATTCATTAAATTACACGGACATTCCCCTTACGCAAAGATGAAGTTCACTAGAAGCGGAAGAATTGATAACTTTCAATTTCACTTTCGTATATATCCTTAAATAGAAAATAGGTAGGAGTCATTTATGTAATGGAGTTGGAATTGCAAGGTTTCTAAAGAAACATTTATACCAGAACGTTTATTTTAATACAAAATTGTTAATATTTCTATAAATTTGTGACAAAAAGTTTTAAAGTACTATACTAATATATTTAAAAATTATAATATGACCTGTGGGTCATTTGGGGAACAGCAAACTAGTTTGTGTTCCATCAGTGCTACGCGTGTCTATGTTCGTCATATGTGCGACAGATTGAGAAGATGTGCATTTATATGATTGTTTGAAGTGCTCTTATATTGAGATGATGATATATATTTGTTTACGTGTGTATGATGATACATATTTGTTTACGTGTGTATGATGATACATATTTGTTTACTAATACGTATCATCACACCCACGTATTATCCTTATATTAGATAAGGACTTTGCCTAAGATTTAAATATAAATTCAAACTCATTCAAATATATCACAAGGAAGACCATTTATGATGTATTAAAAGGCCCTCCTCATTGCCGTAATAAGTAAGATATTGAATCAAAATATTTCCTAAGTGAATAGTTCTAATTCTCGTCATGTATTTCAAATATTTAATAGTTTCATTTAAATCTTTTGCAATTTTTTTTTCTGGACAACACTAATTATTATTTTGGAGGAAACTGACTGGTCTGTAAACAATAGAATGTCAGGATCTGATTGCTATAGTATCATGTTATCCACGAAGACAATTTTTAAATAAATGTTATATTTTTGTCCGTTTTTAAATTGAAAAATCTTCACTTTGCTTTTTTGTTATATAAACTAATTTAAACTTTGCGAAAAATTCCTTTGAGCCCCTATATACGAGAGCAGATCGTTAAATATATTCCGATTGTTCACATCTCATCAACAATCATAGGTATTAAACAAAGAAGAAAAATCAGAAATACCTCAACCACGAGAGTGGTTTCCAACAAACGAACGTTCTAGTCAGGAAATGTTAACATTGAATCAGCCGTAAATAAAGATATGCCTATTTCTACCAATGCTAAAACCAGTCATTTTAACACGTCGTTTAGTTCTAGTGTTCGAGACAGGGACAAAGATGTAACCTGACAAACTAAATTCAGAGTTAAGAAAGATGACTGTTATCAGCTAAAATTTGATAAAAGCCATTCATATGAACTACTATATTTAATGAGTCTATCTGGGCATAACGGAACGAGTGTTCATGGAAGTAAGGAATAGAGAGATAAGAGATTTACCCTGTCAAACAAATGTCAAGATGTTCCAGTTTTATGGAAGATTTTATTGGCTGCTTGCCAGCCTAAAGTCTCATTTGCTGTTTATGGTGTTCGAACGTGCTTCAAAATCATTCAAGATAAAAAAAAAAAGGAAAGATACCTCACAAATGCCGATTGCCCAGTTTAGCTCGAAAATGACATTGTTGAAATTATTATATACTTCCAATTGTTTATTTTCAGTTTTTCTGATTTATATCGCGTTTTCTATCAATGCGGGATGAATTTACCTTCTTTTCAAACAATTACCTTTATCTTACAATTATCAATTTATAGGTGTATTTAAATTTGTAAAAGGATAATGCGTTTATCAATCATGCATTATTCATACATCACCCATTTTACATTTTCGATTGTTATCGATTAATGAGAATGTAAATATTTCTTATGTATAAAAATGCATGACGTAACTTACTTAATGATGATTGTGAATGCTGCTGTAGTTAGGATATTTATTCTGATGTTCGAATAATCTTTCTATACTCATTTATGTTTCAATTCAGGAAATCATTATGAATCATACGATATGAATCACACATATGAATCATACATAATGACTATCGTATGATAGCCATCATGTAAGTCGTTTTCGCTTCCGCCTGAAGACAAACCCCCCAAAAAGTCTTAAAGTAACTTTCTATATCCTATCTAAATACTAAATGCTCATTTTCCTAGCTCTCACCTTGGAATTTCTGTTGCTTATCATATAGTGTGATAAAATTTTTCATTCCCTCGTCCTGAATCTCCAATGACAGGCAATTTAAAAGTGTTTATTTTCCTTTTCTCTGACGTAGCCTAATTCTCTCAAATCATCTCCTAGTTCCGTGATAGCTAAAAGTTATTAGAGCCCAAATTCAGATTTAAGAATAGATAGTTGAAAGCTTATAACAAGCTAAAATTTTCAGTGAGTTTGGTTTTTACTTTCCAAAGTTGCTTTTTGCGAAAGATTACATTGCTGGATAATAACTCTGACATTCAATTCTCAAAGGTTCGCTATAATAACTTTGGTGTTTTACAATGTGCATTAGTACTTACTGTAAATACTTCGGCCCATTTCAAACTCCTGTAAATAAATTTCTTACATCCTCTGCGTCATGTATCCAAAATATTTCAAATGTAAAAGAATTAACCTCAATCTTTAAAATTAAATGCGCAATTAACTCTCCACTTTTGAACACCACACATTCTCCTTTGAAGGATACCTTTAGTATATTATCCTATAACAGAGATCAGTTTACGGAATTTATGGTCAAAGTTTTGCCACCATTTTACGTCTAAATTAAAAAGCCTGGAAAATTATCTCGATTTCGTAGTTTAGAAGGGTCGATAATATTTTTATTGATCTTTCTGCTTTATCTTTTCTGTTCAAAAGTATTCGATTATTTGTCCGTCCCTTATTGTCGTCGCTGTAAATTTTAAACAAATGCTTCCATTTCATCCGAGCCTAATGGATTTATTTTCTGTTCTTTGACTAACGTAGGTGGAAAAAAAACTGTGGAAAACCTCAGTTCGTTAGGATATTACATACAAGCAGGTATATATATATATATATATGTGTGTGTGTGTGTGTGTGTGAAGGACAATTTTAAGATTTTTATGTAACCAAATATCAGTTACAATGTGCGAAAACCTGATAAAATGTTATCTTGGTTGAAAAAATGAATACTAGAAAAGTTTCTATTTTTTTCTTGGAAAAAATAATGAAACTTGTGGCATTTCATTTTCAGATATATCCTTCTGTTCGGTTAATCTCTCTTATATGCGTTTTCATGACGACTTAATGTCTATGGTGCAGACATTTAGACCCAGCGTGTGCGGCTTCGAGTCAGTTTTTACGAGTTTTTGAAGCTGTTGAGAATTAACTTTAAATAGTGAGGTATTTTGGACCTTGAGTACCAAAGAAAATCAAAGCCCTCCAAACCCCACCCAGCCAATATTAGCAGGTTTTCTTTTCTAATACGAATTTTCCGACTGCGAAAATTAAAAGTCTGTTGCTTTAGCCATAACTTTGCTAATTTTTAAACTAACAGAAGAGTCTATTAAGAATAGTTTTTCTGCTGAGCTCCGCCAATGAGGGAACAGCAAATAAAATGGCTTGATTACTTCTTATTCTTTAGGCAAAGTGCCGGGAAAGTACACTAATTCAGAATAATCAATAACTGCATTTATGCGTGTATTCTTCCCATATCGATAAAAGACTTAGAGTCATTAATTTTTTTTCTGTTATAATGCCTTCATTTCCTGATCACGGAGGAGGCTAATTTTCTGGCCTACTGATGATACAAATGATCTTTCTTGAGGCCCCGTGAAAGTAGAAATTTATACTTTCACCATTTTCCCGATAATGGACATCAGTTCCTGATTCGATTTCCCCCATCTTTGCCGGATGAAAAATGATCCGTTTCGATGAATTGTAAAGAGAATAAAGGTCACGTGCTTGGATTCTGGCCAGATTGTAGTCGATAGTGAAGTTGTTCGAAAATCTGATATATGTCTAAAACACATGGCTCTCCAGCTTTCTGTAAAGGTCTTTATTAACAAAAAAATTCAAAAAATATTTCCAAAAATGAGAGATACTTCAAATAATTGAATATTTAATAACAGTTCTGAAAGTTTATTACTAATTTTTAGTATGGGAAATTGTGATGGAGAGGTTTTCCCATTGCTGGGGACCTGTATACCAAACTACAATGCTGATATATATATATATATATATATATATATATATATATATATATATATATATATATATATATATATATACGTATATATATATGAATGTATATATATATATATATATATATATATATATATATATATATATATATATATATATATATATATATATATATACACTGCTGGCCACCCAAATTGCAACACCAAGAAAGACAAGAGATATCACAACAAAATTTATTTTGTAGATAACATGTTGACCAAGTATCAAATGATTAAATTTATAGACTTCTGTGAAGTGTGGTTCCTGCCAAAATCAGTAGCCAGAGTAGCCGCCATTGTTGGAGATCACCGCTGCCACACGCCTCGGCATTGATTCAAAGAGACTTTGGATGAGTTCTTGGGGTACAGCAGACCAAGCAGCTTCCACACTTTGCCAAAGTTGATCTGCTGTGGCAGCTGGGGATGGAATCTGGGTCAATCGTAGAGCAACCATGGACCACATGTTTTCTATCGGCGAAAGATCCGGAGAGCGAGGCGGCCAGGGAAGCAATTCAATCTGGCGATTGACGAAGAACCGTTGGACAATGCGTACCACGTGTGGTCGCGCATTATCCTGTTGAAATATGGCTGTGGGCAAGCCCTGAAGGTAAGGAAGGACAACTGGCTTCAACACCTCGGAGATGTAGCGCTGGCTGTTTAAAGTACCGGCAATGCGTACTAGAGGTGTGCGAGAGTGATATCCAATACCGCCCCATACCATAATACCCGGTGCAGGACCAGTGTGGCGGTGCATAACGCAGCTGTTCAGCATCCTCTCTTCACGGTGTCTCCAGACTCGAATGCGGCCATCGTGGTGTTGTAGACAGAAGCGTGACTCGTCAGAAAAGACAATTTCATTCCATTCTGCCGTCCACATCCTTCTGTCATCGCACCATTGGCGGCGGAGACGTCTGTGGTTCTGCGTCAAGGGTAGACAAAGCAATGGACGTCTTGCGGACAGACCACTCTGCTGTAAACGGCGTCGAATGGTACGCGCAGACACTGGATGATGCGTTACAGACTGCATGTGCTGTGCTATGGTTCGTGATGTGACTGAGCGATCCGTCACTGCCATGCGCACAATTTGCCTGTCATCACGTGAAGTGGTGCGCTGAGGTGGATGCGATCGAACACGCCGGTCCGTCGTACCCTCCTGCATCCAACGATCACATATCCGCATTACAGTTGTTTGGTTTCGTCCAACACGACTACCGATTTCCCTGAAAGATAATCCACAATCTCGGTAGGCCACTGTCCTTCCTCTGTCGAACTCGGATACTTGATCAAAAGATGATCACTGTTTTCGACGAGGCATAATTGATCGTTTTTTTGAAAAAACCACAAGAAAAACACAATTGCCGAACTTGAAATCGTCGAAATCTCCAAGCCTTAAATAGCGCTTTGAAGTGGCGCCACAGGCGCGCGTGATGTGCGTCTGCGCTGAAATTCTAATCATTTGCATATCTCACCCCCGCTAATGCATGTTGTAAATTTCATGTTATTTGCATGTTTCCTTCAGGGTGTTGCATTTACAGTGGCCAGCAGTGTATATAAAATATTCATTTATTTATTTTTTGAGTGAGAATGACACTTAAAAGGAATTTGGTAACACTTTCTTTGTTGATATAGAATGCCCAAATATAAATTTGAAATTACTACTCATTAATATACTTCGAGGTCTAATGCTTGCATTTTTGAACTGGTCTTACGCTCAACTCAAGAACTGTTGCAGAAGTTGAGACCTAAGTTTAAGACCTAAGTTTCCATAAGCCGTTACACATGAACCTGGATTCGCATGACTTAATCAAAGCGTAGTAGGCAACGGGCAGATTCGATGGGATAGCTTCTTTTACGAGAGAGATGATCGAGACGACATCGAATTTGATGGCTAGGCATGTACTCGGATGAAAAATGGGGGAAAATGGGGGGAGTATCATGCTGCTATTGCAATACACCAGGAGTTATGTTAATTGGGGAACGAAGCGGATATAAGCTACCGAAAGTTAATAAAAAGGGATTCACCTGCTTTCACAAGAGATTTGACTCGGAGAAATTGACCAATATTTGTCTTTATTCAACGAAGAAGCAAAGTATATCGGAAGATAGTGGATTGACTAGAGTTATGTCTGGATTATGGACTCGAGGTAGCCGAGTGGTTGCGAGTTGAGCTTTGGACGGGGGGGAGGAGTGCTTGGTTCGAATACCGACGAGAGCCATTAAATACATTCATTAGACCGCATATGGACACTTTAAATCCATAGATAGGAAGTGCTTCCTTGCGGTGAGTGGACAGGGGAAGATGCGAACCATCCAGATGTTGTTCCTGGGGGTGTTCGGTCAGAATTGGGGGAGTGCCTGGCCAAGTCGGACTCTGATCCTTGGGATGTCATTGCAAACCGGAGCAGCATTCATCTGCATGCTGCCATCTATGAACCTGGTCTGGAGGTGTTCTGTCTAGGAGTCATTTATACTTGTAGTATTAACTTCGGTTAAGGTTATTGTATAAATTCATTTGTTATTTGGTATTTAATTCACCCTACCTTTAGTTGAGTGCTTGAGTAAAAAGATAATAAACCTTACCCTTGTTGTTAGATTTAGAGTATTTGTTTCTCAAACAAAAATTTTATAGTCTCCTTATAACTTTTTTAGGTAAAATTTGCTTCTAACTTTATTTAGTTAAAAGAAAGCTTTTAACAATAAAATGAATAAAACTATTTATTTCAAATGAAGACATTAGAAAAGGCAATTAATGTAACGCGAAAGGTGAGTCAGGTAATATACAAAAGAAATTCGAGTATACTAAATACTAAATTTATATTTTTAGAATATTTTCATTGCAGAGCATATGTGATATGATTATAATTCATGTTCTAAGTACTACGTTTAGATTAAAAAGATAACAGTCGTTACTGTCGCGAGAGATCACTGTCATATTTGTCTTGAAAACGTAATCAGGAATTCTGGAGCTGGTACCTTTTCATAATTCCCATCTCCTGACTGATTCTAACCTATATTGGATTTCTCATCGACTGATGGCCGAGAGGCTGGAGACGGGTGAAGATAAAAAAATTGCTTGCTTAAATTGTTATTGTTGTTAGCAAGAGTGGATAGATTGCTTTGGCCTTTAAGCCTTTTCAGTCTTTTAAGCTTTAAGTCTTCGATCTCTCGAGTATTTATGCACAGGACATTTAAAATAAACAGACGCTTCCAAGTGATCATGCCATCGGTTGCTTACACTTGCAGCATCACCCTGGATGCATTTCCGAAAAGCTAGCTACAAAGAGCTCAAATCTAAGTTCAAGAAGTATGTAAGTTCCTTCAATTCAAACATCTTTGCATCAATCCAGTTAATATTTCTGCGAAGCTAAGTTCAAGCATTCCCTATGAAATACCTATTAGAATAACTGTTCATTTCCACTAAAGTAATCCTGAATGCTTTTATGGAATGACCTTGAATTTTGGAAGAGCTTGAAAGTCACGACAGAGAGTAAATTTAAATTTATGTTTGGAAGCAGAATCGAATAAGTTAGTTCATTTCCCCCCTCTAGCATAAATTCGCGGCAGGGAGTTACATATATTTTAAGTAGCTGAAAGATTACTTTCCAGTGTCATTTCAGTTGGAGTTTCTGTCGCCTCAGTTATTGTAAAATGTTTAAAGTAACTTTATGAACGGTTTATTAAGTTGAGGAGGTATATTGAAATGAGTTAAGATGTCGTTTTCAGTTTATAAATGGAACTATCTTGGTAGTCTGATTATAGCAGAAACTTTGAGATTAATTAATTTTCTTTTACATTCAGTTTAATGTAAAGAACTGTTTAGATTAACCTCCTTAGTTGATCTATACAATAGCAATTTTTCTTACAATGACTGGAGATTTGTACAAAGCTCTGTATATTTAATGATCGTTTTCGTATAGAAATTTAAGTTTCATTTGAAAATGTTTATACTTTTATAATTTGGTCAACTGACTTTTGACATGTTTATAAGCATGCACATAGACTAGTTATTCTATTAACAGGATCTGCAACGTTTAACTACATAAAATATCATAATTTATATATTTCAGCATTACGTCAACATATAACATTACGTCAGCGAACATAAAAATTATAGTTTTAAGCTCAAAATATATCCCGTAGATTTTATATGTAAATTAATCTATTAAGCATTTTATATAACACTTAAGATATTTTTTTCCAGAATTTCCGTGTGCCAGTAAGTTTTATGCCTTCACAAATTTTCATGTGAGAAAAATTTTAAAAAAACTTCTTTTGATGGCAGTAATCCATTTCAATACAATGGCTGATCTAAATTATAATATGCATCGCTCTAAGTTTGAGAAATTCTTTAGAGTTTCGATGTATAAGCAATCTTTATTTTATTCAAGGAAATAAATATATCTAATCCAATTTCCTGTTGGAATATACATATATTTTCTTGGAAAATGCATGGAGATAGATATTCAAACTAGCTAAAATCTCTCCGACAGATATCGCTGCATTTTAGAATGATGCTTAAAATAATGACCTACCGTAGATCACGATGCCATGTTTTTACTCTTGTGTAGAAAT